>CP139761.1:23647500-23667500 GCA_034370585.1 Fragaria x ananassa | reverse complement strand
ACGCAACCGTTCGTGTAAATCACGATCACGGAGGCTCAAATGCTCTCCAAATTGGATGAAATTTTGTAGGAATGATCTTCACACTATGTTCTAGACACTGACCAGAAGAGATGTGGAAATGTGACCTGGAAGTGACTCAAATAAGGAGCCCCGCACTTTAATTTCAGAGCGGAGCCCCGCTCTGGATAGAAACTGTATATATATATATATATATATATATATATAGGTACAAGGATGGTTGACAATCCTTCTGTCCAACAAAACACCATGTGAGCAGTGTGGATTATAAGAACAAGTTTCGAAGTTACTAACATAGGTCATGGTTTCAGGTAAAATCATGCATCTGCATATCATTTGTTTTTCACAGAGGTTGGCAAGTGAAGTTTCTGAGTTTATGAAATATGTTTGTTCCTTAGATCTTTTTACTTAGCTTAAGTGAGATCCTTGGTAGTTAAATTTGAATTAGGGTATTTGTGCCTTGACGCCCAAGCCAGTCTTGTTGGTTGAGAGATTCCGTTTTGCCTCAACCCGTGACTTTAATGGTTGTGTGTCTAAGGCTCCAGCTTGGTTGTTATGATGCTTCAACCAATGTAAAGCTGGCCTTGATGAGAGAAAGTGATCAATCGCTTTTTAGTGGGGCTGTGGGGGTTAGTGGCAAAAGGGACGTCAATGGGTGTGGAAGGAAAGAAGTCGATTGGTGGTAGGGAGGGAGCTTAGTAGTGGCGGTGGCAGCTGCGGTGTTTCTACAATGAAGGTGTCTCCCAAGTCTTCTCAGTTGCAACTTATGAGGCATTGGGCTTGAATGTATTGGATTCTTATGGAATCTGAGACTTTACTTTTAAGATTGGGCCTGCATCTCATTTTACAGAAAAACCTACTTAATCTTCTTCATTTTCTACAGAAATTAGAAAAAAGCTCTATCAAGTTCACATAATTACTAATCGGTATGAACGACTATAAAACTCTGTCACTAATAATTATCTGCATTATTTTTTTTATTATATTGATAATTCATTCATACAAAAGTGCTACGAATGACATGAACTATACATTCAAAGCCACAGTCCTCTTCCACCTCTCATTACAGTGATCTGCGAAAGGTTTTTTTTTTTTTTTTTTTTTTTCCTTCAAGATTCTTTAGACTTGTGAAGAAATTTCTTGAACCAGGTTGCTGACTTTTTAGGGTGCCTTTTGAGCCCATTTTTAAAATCCACATAGATGAGGCCAAATCTAACACTGTAACCATCTGCCCACTCAAAGTTATCAAGGAATGCCCATGGAAAGTATCCCTCCACATTAACGCCAGCCCTGCTCACCAAAATGAAGACAGAGTCAAATTAACTAGCTAGCTAATTGAATTCACTGATGAATATTTATCAGATAACAGATTGGCACTCACTGAATTGCTGCCTTAAGTTTGTGAAGATGTTGATCATAAAACTCGACTCTTGTATTGTCTTCAAGAGCTTTCTCAAGTGACCATGTTGGATCATTCACTTCATCCCATCCTACAGAAAGAGCATGAAACACAAACACTAAGTCCAGAACATGGAGTAATAGCAATATCCACTATTAGTTTAGCATCAAATGAAGTTAGCTGTATACAACCATTTTCAGTGATATACATAGTTGGATTATTGTACTTTTCCTTCATGTAGATCATTAGATCAAGAAATCCTTGAGGAAAGTCCAGGAGCCACGATGAAGCAGCCTGCATAAAACTTATATACGCTTAAATGTCGACTATGTTGATTTAAGCTGAGGGATGTTAAGATTAGTATACATACCACAGGACCAATAGGGACACCATTCCTTTCGACTGCAACAACATCATGTTCAAGCTTGGTTAGAGTGTCTAGTCATAATAACAAAAGTCTATAATCAACTTAGTAATAAGCAGCATAGCTCAACAGAAAAGTTTACTAACATGTAACATTAACGAGGGAGTCTGAGGTATAGCTTGGTTGCTTATCTGGTTTGGAATTGGTAGGTAAATCAGCTGAATAACGACCGGTGTAGTAGTTCATTCCAATGAAATCAAATGTTCCTTTTAGCATATGTGATTGCTCCTTCGTGAACTTTGGTAATCGATTTCCGACAAGTGATCGCATGATTTGCGGATAATCACCATGTGTTAAGGGATCCATAAACCTTAAACAACAAATTTAGGATACAACATCGATCATCAGGTTACTAGCTAGTTACGCCGACACAGTTGAGTCTTTCAATTTAATCTAGCGTTGGTAAGTAACTACGTACCATCCCAAGTCGAAATCCATGGCTCGTTGTGCAGCATCGTGGTCAGCCTTCGAGTCAGAATACGGCATAAACCATCCTGTGTTTAGCACCATCCCTATCACACCCTTCTGTTTTGCCTGTACAACAATTTGTGATGATAAGTTCAAGCAAATTGCACATCTTAATAGTGATTATATCTTGAAAAACTTTTAGTATATGTAGATGGTACACCTGATATTTCTCTTTGTAAACCTTGACAGCAGCGGCATGCGCTAGAAGTAGGTGATGTGATACCATATATGGCTCTGTGCCTGAATCACCACCGGTGCAGGTAGGGTTCTTCCAAGCAGAACATCTTCCTGGTGCCATATCGCCAGTTGCATAGCCATTGACGCTGTATGTGTGCGGCTCATTTAGTGTACTCCAGTGCTTGACTTTATCACCGAATTCTTTGAAGCAGAGCTCTGCATAGTCCTGGAAATGATTCCTGTATGTTCCATATAAGAAAAGAAAAATGATCAAAATGCATGAATGATTCTTTTTCCCTCCTTAATTTTAACTTCTTATCTCTCTCTTAATTTTAACTTCCCTGCATCTATGTTAGCTTTGTTATGTATTTTCATTCAGGAATAATAACTTACACAATTCGAGGGCTTAGGAAACCGCTGTATTCCTCTTCTAAAGCTTGCGGTGTATCCCAATGAAAGAGTGTGACGAAGGGTATCAAACCTGCATTAATTCAACATTAATATTCAACAAAACAAGTAAGAAACTAAATGTTATCGGATAATCATGCTCAGAAGTATTACCATGGGCTACAAGCTCGTCGATGAGATTCTTATAGTATTTGATCCCTTCCTGGTTCACACCCCCACTTAGCTTTCCATCTGATTATGATCCATATTAGTTAGTTCAATCGACGAAGATAAAACAGAGGAGAGTGAACGATGTGATCGATTTGATGGTCTTACTTGGTAACACCCTAGGCCATGAGATTGAGAATCTGTAAGAATCCCAACCCATTTCCTTCAGCAGCTTTACATCTTCCTTTATACAAGAATATATCAAAGAGAATAAGCATTTGATCGATATATAACAAGCATGTACGTAAAACAGAAAACCTTGTTGATGATGTTTTTACTCGATCGATAACTTACCTTGTAACGATGATATTGATCATCAGCCACATCTCCATTGCTGTGGTCCTTTATCTTCTCTGATATATTTCACCCCAAACCAAAACAAAGAAGACATTTTAGAAAGTAGAAGAGGAATATATATAGTTTGTACTCATATCAGTCATCTGGAAACTTTCTTTCTTGTTTAACATGTTTGCATTTTCAAAGCTAGGCTTCCTAAGCCCACAGGCAGGAGTACTAATCCGCGGAGGGCCAATCATCAGCCAACAAGCACTGCAACCCCTTCCCTGATCACTTTTGATAGTGTCAGAGTTCAAATATAGGACAAGGAGCACACCCAGCTAGACAATAACCACTTAACTATCTTGCAGGGGGCGAATAGTGATCATCTGGAAACTTAAATCATGAGTCTTATTTTATATGGCAGACGCCATACCAAAGCCCTGGTACCAGTTTTATTTCTAATCTGGAGTAAGAGATCACCTGGATACTTATGAGTAAAGGCGTCCCATACACTTGGTCCTCTACCACCTTCATTTGCAGCCCCTTCGAACTGTAAATAGAACACAGGCCTTTAAATTCATGCTTGACCATCTCCTGCATGTAAGCTCCAACATTCACAGAAATCAAAGCGTTTACCTGGTAAGCCGCGGAACCTGTACCGAAGAGAAAACCTGCCGGAAAATCGCTGCGGCTTAACCAAGTATTGTTATGTGACTTCTTTTGGTGGGAGCGTTTACGGCTACTATCATGACCACTTATCTCTTTACTGCTGAGAACAAGCAGGAGGCCAAAGAGAAGGGTACCTACTCTTAAACGGAGAGCCATAGTTACCTGAAAACAGTGCAATTAATTTCCATGAGAGCTATATATATACGTCAACTGTAGTCCATCTATCTATATTTTTAGTTGACGGATTTTGTTGTCAAATCTTTGAAAATTAGGTTGAGGAGGTAGTACCCTAGTACGCAACGTTGAAATTTCGTTGAAAAGGGTTAACGGTACTTTGGAATTACAGTGGAAATATAAGTCTCACTATATTAATTCCTCGATTTGTTGATCTAGGTCACTAAACTTCGGAACAAGTATATCATCATCGGTGTTTGTATTTGAATAAGCTGCCACTAGCTAGCTTGGTGAGGTGAAAAGCAATTCAGGCTGGCAAACCAAAACGTGTGTACTCATGAGGTTCGGGTTCCAAAATATAATAAGTACTTCCCATGAACATATATAATGGCAGACAGACTAGAACTTTAATTGATCGCGTGGCTAATTACTTAGCTGACACGAGGGTTAAACTCATGTCACACACTAAAAATAATCAATGACATGATATATTACTTCCAAAAACTTATAAAAATCCTACATAACCCAACACAAACATAACACGCGTTGCCCTTCCGCAACAAGATATTCAAGTCCCATCATAAAGAATTAACAGGAATATACCATGTCAAGTTGAAAATAATAATCTTCTTACGCAAAATTCTCTTACAACTTTGCCTTATAAAAGTTGGTATATATGGAAATGGAAAGAGGAAAAGAAGAGCTACAAAGCCAGGTCGGTTTCAAGACCCAACGTTGCCTGAAGCCCTGAACTGAATAGAGCGTCACTGACGATAGTTTGCATCTTTTCATGTCGTTCTTTGTCGTGCACAGTAATCTCCGTGGTGTGTGGCTGGTATGTCTAGAAAGAAGGGAGTGAGAGCTTTCCAAGTTCCAACGGTACCAAGCACACCCGAATATGTCACTGGACGACTAAATTATGGTAGAAAGAAATTCGGCGATGAAAAAGGCAAGTGATAGAAAATCTGGTTATTTGTTTTTCTTAGTCTGGTTATTTGTTTTTCTTTTTTTCTTTTTTTTTTTGTAAGAAATTTATTAAATAACTCACACACCCTACATATATCATGAAGTTTGAACCTGTGACCTCAAAGTTGTTAGTTAAACAACTTAACCAATCAAGCCACGGCACACTGACAAATTATTTATTTTTCTTAGTGTTTCTATTGGGGCTTTCGGATTCGCTCACTTTTTTTTTTATTAAAAGACAATTTAGTCATTCAAAGAATCAAAAGTTGAGGTTACAATACAAACCGATCCGCTGCCATGCGGATTCGCTCACTTGACCACATTCCATTTGTAATTATCAATCATTTAAGACAATAGTAATACAAAAAGAAATAATATATTATTCTCTTAAGATTTTCCAAATTCAATAATATTGGATTGCATTCTTTATTATTTTCTTCATCAACAATCATTTTCTATTCTAACTACATATTAAATAATAAATATTTATATATTTACCAAAGGGAACTGAAATTCCCACCCCCCCAAATTGAAATCCTCACCCCCCTTTCATTTTTTATTAATAGGGATAATGTCCATTGCATACAAATTTTTATACCTCATTTACCATTTTTTTTTTTTTTTTGGCAACTTACCTCATTTACCATTTGAACTACCCTTTAGAGTGACTTCCTACAACAACTTACATTTTCATATTTATGCCCAATCCAACAATTCTAACCCAACTGGACCCACTTTCCTTATTTTTCCTGACACTTTTGCCCTTCCTTCTTTAACCAAAGCTTTTTTTTTTTTGGTTCTTAACCAAACCTTTTGAAACCCGATCGAGAGTGAGAAGAGAGAGAAACGAAACAGAAATCGAAAGAGGAAAAGGGCGTGCGCGATCCATTCTGAGATCTTCAAGACGAAACAAAAACCCGATCCATTCTAAGATCTTCAAAACGAAACAGAAAGCGTGCGAGAGAGAGAGAGAGAGAGAGAGAGAGAGATTCAGGTCTGCGATGCAAACGGTTTCGAATTCGTGAAGCTGCGGTGTTCTGGATCATGGATAGAGCTCAATCTGGTGATCGCGTTTCTGATTCTTCTTGGTTTGATCTTCTCTTCTCGTTTTTCTTTGATCTTCTAATTGATTCGAGTTCATGTGACTGAGTATCTCGCTTGTAGTCATTGCGGGTTTCCTAGATCGTACTCGCTTTTGTGAGGTTTTTATCTGGTTGCATGTGTGATTTGCTTCGCTTTTGCTGTCTCTCGTAGTTTCTAGCTTCGAAATAATCTGTGATTGATTTTACTGGGGGTTAGTAATATGCGCAAAATGTTATGTTTTTGGTTTTTTGTAGCTTGAGTGATATCTAATTGTTTTCTGGAGGACTTGTTTGATGCTCAGATATTGGATGTGATGTGCTCTTCAAATAAATGATTCATCTATGTGAATTACTAGGGGTCAGTAATACTTATGGTATGTGATGTATATTGTTTTAGTGTCCTTTTATTTGCTTTAATCTCATTGTTTGTCTGTTTGTTATGTTCCTTCGTTAGTTGTGTGGTTTGTTATTGATAGCAATAAATAGATTTCTTTGTGTTTTATTATGCAGGAACAATTGTGATTTTGTTGTTGCTCAGTTCATACATTCTGAAGAAGGTTTTTGTCTTCATATTAATGAATATATGAGCTATTCTGACTTGAGTGGAATCATCCGTCGAAGATTCAAGTTTTCTGCCAATGATGTTTTTCATCTTCAATATTCATCTCCTGCTTATCCTGTCTTGTATCTTGATAATGATCTTGACTTGAATATGTTGTTTTGCTGTTCAAGAATATATAAGTTGGATCATGTTGATGTATCTGTTGTCAAGGATGGTGGAAGTGGCAGTCGAACGGGAAGTGTTTTTTTGGAAGATTGCTCTTCTGAAATTATTGATGAAAATGATTTTTTAGGTGCTCCATTCAAAGATGGACCTGAGAAATCATACATGTCTGATCAGTGGAGCTCATATATCTCTCATGAGGGCCAAAAGTTTGAAAGCATTTGTGATTTTCGAGACAAACTCAGAAAGTATGCAGTTCAAACAGGATTCAGGTTTGTACTACTGAAGAATGACTCAAACTATATCCATGCAGTTTGTGAAAACATGGGCACTGAACATTGTGAATTGCATGTTAATGGTTCTGTGTCTTCAACGAACAATTGCTTCTATGTGTCAGACTTGAATAACGTGCACACTTGTAAGGGTGTACTTAGGACAGTGAAGCATAAGCAGTTGGGCTCTAAGTTAGTGAGGACATGCATTGAGTCCGATTTGAGCTATAATCTTGGTTTTAAGCCCCATGATATTATGAGAAAGTTCAAGTCTGTATACGGTTTTGATATCTCCTATAAGGTTGCTTTGACAGCAAAGAAAAGGATTGTAGAAAAGCTTTATGGCTCTGATGCGGATTCATTTAATATGCTCCGTTCGTATAAGGATGCGGTTTTGGAGACTAATCCGGGGTCTCATTTTGCTCTGGAAGTTGATGAGTCTACACAAAGGTTTCCGAGGGCTTTTGTAGCTTATGGAGGGCAGGTTGAAGGCTTCAAGTTTTGTCTCCCAGTTTTGTATGTCGATGGCGCACACGGAAAGAGCATCTACAAGGGCCAAATTTTATCTGCCACTGGAAGAAATGGGAACAAAGGTACTGCTTTGCACTTTTACTACCCCCCAGTAATTCTTGTTTCTCTGCGGATATGTGTCTTTTTTTTTCTTGATGTTCTTTTATTGTTAATATCTCAAATTGTGGAGCGGAACGCTCCATTCAGCGGTGCAGCGGCACGCTGCAATTATGCAATTATCTAACTGACCATGTCTCTTGTTTTTCTTTTTCTTTTTTGTGTGCACAGGTTTTTTTCCTCTAGCTATGTGTGTGTGTGATTCTGAAACTGAAGACAACTGGATGTTTTTTTTCACTCGCTTGAAAGCTTTGTTGGAACCTCATGAACGGGTCATCACTTTCATTAGTGATCATGGTCATGGTCTTTTGGGTGCTTTTGATAAGGTGTTTCTAGGTAACCCTCATCTGTATTGTTACCACCATTTGCAATTTAACCTGAAAGACAAGTACAAAGGTAAAAGGCGTGATTTTGCGCTTAAGGATATTTTACAAAAAAATTTCAAGGTAGCCTATTCATCAACAGAGAGAGAATATTATCATAACTTGCGAGAGCTTCAAGCTGAGGGGGGGTGCGAGTATTATAAATGAGTTTATTTCTGAGATACCTTTGGAGCATTGGTGTCGTGCATTTTTCAAGGGTTGTCGTTATGGTATAATGGCTAATTCTATTGCTGAATCTTTCAATAACTGGCTTGCTGTTGAGCATTTTATGCCCGTATATTCTATGTTTGATCGCACTAGAACGAAAACAATGAAACAGATGGGTGAGAGGAAGGATGAGGCTCAAAGTTGGAGATCTGTCCTTACTCCTACAATGGAGGATAAACTGAGTAAAGCGATGAAGGACGCACAACGTTTCAGAGTTGTTTTATCTCAGTATGGTGTTTATGAGGTCCGAGATGACTTATATTCTTATCGTGTGAATCTTTTCGACTATACTTGCTCATGTGTGAAGTGGCAGATCAACTGTTTTCCTTGCCCTCACGCTCTTTCTGCTATACAAGCTGCATCCTTCGATGTGTATGACTTTATTGACAAGTACTTTACTGTTGATTTTTTCCAAAAGAACTACAACTTTCCTATTCACCCTGTCAGCAATGTGGATGCATCTTCTTCTGTCTGCAGCAACGATATCATCTTACCTCCTATCACTAAAAGACCAGCTGGGCGTCCTAAGGCCAAGAGGTTTACGTCAGCTGGAGAGAAGAAGCCTATTCGGTGTGAGCGTTGTCAAAAACTGGGACATCACAACAAGAAAAGTTGCACAGATCCTATTATTCCTTAGAAGCCTATTGTGGTGCAATTTTAGTTTGCAAGAGTTAGGAAGAGTTATTTGGTTGTGGTGTAGTTTCAGTTTTTCAGATTTTATTAGATGCAGTAATTTTACTAGGTGTCAGTAATGTATCTCTTCAATGTCTATGGGAACATTTACATTTTATTCTTACCATGAACCTGTAATTTCTTAGATCTGAGAGTATTTTTGATATAATTTTGTTCTAATGTGTTCCGAGATTGTTTATAGATACTTTGTTCGCAATTTTCAAGATTAGAACCGGTTTTTTTATGGTTGTTTGTTTTCCTATTCTTCTTCTTTTTCCAGGTCTTTTTTTATGGATGTCTTGCAGCCCAGTTGTTGGATGCTCATATATGACCTTTTTTCACCAAGTAAAATAGATTATTGGGGTCAGTAAATTTACTGACCCCCAATAAACACAAGCACTTCTAGTTTTCAGTTGTTGTTGAGTTTACTGACCCCCAATAAACATAAGTATTCCTAGTTTCTAGTTGTTGTTACGAAGGCTAGTAAATTTACTGACCCCCAGTAAATGCCAGACTTGCAATTTACTGACCCCCAGTAAATTTCAGACACTTGCATCACTTTTCAGTGAGTATCCCTGCCAAAATAACTGTAACTAATAGAACTCCAAAATAGAAGAAAGGGAATACTTGGGGCAAACTGAAATTCAAGATCATTCATTTCAACCCCCCAGAATACTACATATTTTTACACAGTTAGCATGATCCTACAAAAGAGACCAACATATGTTTTGCAAAACTACTCATATAGGCCTACATTTGTTCTTGCACTACAGTTCTAGATCATTCTATTTTGTACATTTATATTCATGAACTTTAGCAGCATCTTCTGTCTCATCTTGTCTGCACCAGCTTTTGTTGGCTTTTTCTTATGACAGAGGCTTTCAATAACATGTAGCATGTATGCTCCACAGTCTGACCTGCAATATATATTAAGTAATAGTGTCAAAAATGCAACTTTTCAGTAAGTTTACTAATCCCCAGTAATACAGTTTTCAGTACAAGCACTTACGACGTTTTTCTTTGTTGCGGGCAATTGAAGTTTTCAATCAGCTCGTATGGTTTTTTAACGTCCATCTCTTGCAATATCCATTCTCTTGTTTCTTTCTCCTCATCTGTCATATCCACGAAACCGTCCTTGATGATACCTTGGTTGTCCTCCTCTCCATAATATTCCCTCACTTCTTCCATGTTTTGGCTCCAAGGGTATTTGGTCGAATCATGAATGCGTTGGATGAAGACCAATACGTGCTTCACCTGTTAGATTCAACAGACAAGTAAATTACTACTCCAACAAATCAAGCACACAAGCAACAAACAACACAAGCTCTAACAAACGAGTAACTCACCAGTGCCATTGCATTCTGAAAGTGTACGTTGGTGTCGGGACTGTAATCTTTTTTTGCTGGCAGGAAGGAGTTGTAGTGGTAAAAGCACTTGTCCTTGTTGTCAATCACAACCACAGTGTAGTGGTTCCTGTTCCCATGATGCACCGGTATGAAGACTCTGTCCCTGATAAAGATTGAGCAAAGCGGACTAATTATTGAATTCTCGATATCCAACTCATTGCATCTGAAGTCGCCTCTTTTTCCACCTTTATCAACGAACTCCTTCAACTTTTGCTCATGATCAATCGCCTTAAACTGCATTTTATACAACAAGTAACATTAGGAGGAGACCGCGGTGCAGCGGCACGCTGCTCTTTTTTATTACAATACTTATACCAATAACTTTACTAACCCCCAATAAACATTACTGGGGGTCAGTAAAACACAGAAAGATATCACACACACCTGTTTTTCACATTCATAACAAAAGCAAGCACGTTTACTACCCCTCAGTAAACATTACTGGGGGTCAGTAAACCACAGCATTACCTCTTTATTACTCAATTTTCGTTGCAATTATACACAGAAAGATATCACACACACACCTATTTTTCACATTCCTACCAAAGCAAGCAAAAAGGTAAAGGAGGAGCCCGCGGTGCAGCGGCACGCTGCTCTTTCTTGTTACAATACTTATACCAATAACTTTACTAACCCCCAATAACCCCACAGGACCTCATCAGTTTTTAATGTTTGGTTGATTGTTACTTACCGATGCCTCAATGTCCAGGAATCCAATTGAAATATTCTTCTCCTCCATTTCCTCTTTCAGCATCTGAAGGTATATTCTGATTGGCTGCATGTACAACAAATATCAGATATTCACAAACTATACGTCATACTTTTACTGGGGGTTAGTAAATCCAAAAAAAAGTTGCTCACATTAGTATTTATCTCCATTTCTTCAATGATCCTCTTTAAGTCCTCCTTTTGTATGTCGATCACACCATCTTGACACTTCCAATACCGGTAACTGTGCAAACATAAAAAGGTCATTAACAATTGAAAACAGTGACATAATTATAATACATGCTAGGGAAAAATACACTTTTACCTGTCTTTCTCATTTTGGTGGAGATGAAACCAGTTCTTGTAGTGCTGCCTGACATCCTCATGCAATAGCTTCCAGGTGTTTGTGGCGCAATCCACTCCATCGATAGCAACTGTATTTTCTTCGTTTGACTGCTGCTTGTTTGTTCTTTTTGGCGCCTTTATCTCGTTTGGAGTGTCGTACTCCCAGTTGTCATCATTCTGTTTTGCTGCTCCCCTCTTGTTCCTCTTCACATTTCTTTCAATTGAGAACGGCTCCACAGCTTTCCTCCTTTCTTGTACACCTTCCTCCTTTCTGCCCATCTTCACGGATGTCTTTGCAACCTCAAAAACCAGTTTGTCAAGAACCTCAAAGTCTTTAGCAGTGAATTGATCATCCAGTTCTGGTATTACTGCTTGTAATGGAATTGGTTGTTCTTCAAAGTTATCAGAAAACTGCACATATGTAAATAAACAAAGGAACATAAGTTATCGATAAAATTTACGAAGAAAAAACTGAATTATTATTGGGGTCTGTAATTTTATTACCCCCAGTAAACTAATAAGTAGTCACACTTACATGTGCAGTTGTCGGTTCTTCATGTGTCTCAGCTGTATAACCTCGGTTTTCCTTGATGTTTCCCACCTTTGGTGTACATACCATTTGCAGCTGGTCACTACGATCTGCTGCTGAGAGTTTTTGCAGCTTTCTATTTAAAGCTTTGATTTGGTTCTCGCCTGCCTTTATCTTCTGCTGCAGCTCCTTTTTTCCGTACCAAGATTTTTTATGTGGCTGTCGGCAACTTTGAGCTTCTCCCCCAATTCCTTGTTCTTATTCAGAAGCTCTTTGTTTGCCTCCAAGAGTTCTTTGAACTTGCTGTCCATGCTGTCCTTCGGGAGTTTTGCCTCCTCTAAATCTCTTATCAGTGTTTGCATGTTTGCACGCATTGCATTGTTCAGATCGTCCTCTTGTTGGCTAGATTGTGGAACCTGTAAACAATATAAAGTAAAAATCATTATTATCAGTTGTAACAAAACAATAAAACAGAACCAAACAAAAACATATATAACATTACTGGGGGTTAGTAAACCACAAAATTACATCCCTATTTCTCAATTTCGTTGCCATTACACACAGAAAGATATCAGACACACCTATTTTTCACATTCATACCAAATCAAGCAAGTTTACTGCCCCCCAGTAAACATTACTGGGGGTCAGTAAACCACAAAATTACATCCTTATTTCTCAATTTCGTTGCCATTACACACATAAAGATATCAGACACACCTATTTTCACATTCAATAATGTTTCTAGCTTACCCAATCCTCGAAGCTCGTAGAGTCATGATCTTCTTCCTCCTGCTTTTCGTTACCGTGACTTGTCTCTTCCTCCTCTCGCCATGGTCCTTTTCTTATTAGTTCCTGTTAAATACAGATTTTGGTTCAAAATTTTCACATGACAATAAATCCAATGCAAAATTGTTTTAAAAACAAAAACAAAATTTTTTTTTAGTACCTCTAACATCTGTGGTCTCTGCAAGAACTCTTCCTTGTCAAAAATTTGTTTCGTCGACCATCTCAGAAACCTTGGTTCTTCTGTCTCTTTCCCAGAACACCGTCTTCTCACTCGTGTGTGCTCAAGAAACCAGTATTGCACTAATAAGAGGCATGCATTGAGACTTTGGGTTCATGCCTTGTTGTGCTTCTTCAGCCCTTCCTTCAACGACTGCAAGACCCTCTTGGACCAATTATATCCGTTGATGTTATCGAGATCTTCACATGTGAGAATCAAAGTCCAATCAAGCTGATTCCCCGTTTTGCTGAAAAAGAACACTGACAGCAAGTACATAATCACCAGTGAGGCAATCTTTCCAGGATCGCTCTTCTTCTTCTTGCCAAGTTCCCTGAGCAATGCATTCTCAATCTTTGGTCTTGTGATGGGTCCTTTGTGTTTCCCAAAAATTTTGGAGTCCAGCATTATCTTCTTCTCTCCTTTCTTGCTTTTCTGCTCCAAATCCAGATCTCTACCATCCTTTGTGATGTGGAATAAGCTATGGACATCATCCACATTTATCTCCAGCTTGTTCTCCCTAAATACAAACTTGTTCTCTTCATTGTTGTAGCGGCTCATGATGATCTCAAAGTCAATCTCAAACTTTGTGATTTGATTTAAAGAGACTTTGTTGTCCCTAAAGGCTTGAATCATGTCTCCGAAACAAGTTCCGTATATTACCTCCCAAGCAGATTCTGGAATTATTTCCTTGTGCCTCGTCATCAAGTAGAAGAAGGATGTGAGAGCACACTTTTGTTGCTTGCCCCCTATTGCAGACATTCCAGGAAAGTCAAGCTGTCCCTCTTCTTCGTCTTCTTGTTGCTGCACTGCTCCATTTTTTTTTCTCTCAGCGTTTTTCTTCTTTTCTTTTGTTTCGGTTCAGTTTCCTCTTCTTCTTCATCCTGGTGCTGCATTTGTTTTCTTCTCTTTTCTTTCGTAGCCTTTCCTTTCCTCTTGCGGAACTCGAACTGCTTTGTTACTTCTTCCTCTTCTTCTTCCTCTACTGCCTCCGCTTCCTCTGCTAATCCCTCTTCCTCTGCGTCCTCTTCTTCTTCCTCTTCCTCATCTTCTTTCTTTTCCTCTGCTTCCTCTTCCTTGTCAAAAACAGCACCACCTTTCTGGAGTCTTTTCCTCTTTCTTATTTGCATGTTGCCCTTTACAACATTCATTAGTGGTGTGCTTGACACAACAGATTCTCCAAGGGATTCCTCTTCAGATTCCGAACTTTCAGTTACAATTCCCATTCTGCATTATAGACCATGAATAAACAGGTTACTAGGCAGTAGTAAACATCACAAACATTCATGTTGCCAAGATTATTGCAACTAGTAAACTATATTAAGTCGTAGTAACTGGTTTGAAACCAAAAACCAATTTCATTTTCACTTTACTACCCCCCAGTAAACATTACTGGGGGTCACTAAACAACAACATTAGATCTATATTACTCAATTTCTTTGCCATTGTACACAGAAAAGATATCAGACACACCAATTATTCACATTCATACCAAACCAAGCAAGTTAACTACCCCCCAGTAAACATTACTGGGGGTCAATAAACAGCAAAATTGCATCTCTCTTACTCAATTTCGTTGACATTATACACAGAAATATATCAGACACACCAATTTTTCGCATTCATACCAAAACAAGCAAGTTTACTACCCCCCAGTAAACATTACTGGAGGTCAGTAAACCACAGCATTACATCCATATTTCTCAAATACTGGGGGTTAGTAAACATGAAATGTATCTCTATTTCTCATTTTCGTGGCTATATACAGAAAATAAACACAGACATTCATATCCAAACAAGCAAAGTTTGAGAGAGAAGGAGTGAGAGAGAGAGAGAGAGAGAGAGAGAGATTAGAAATTCACCTCTAATCGGATGAGTTTGTGCGTCGAGCTCGGCTTCGTCAGTTTTGAGCTTCGATCGGGATGCGCGATGTCGTTTCTCTTCGAGGTGGCAGCGATGGGTTAGGATTCCGACAAGAGAGAGCGCTGAGATCTTCAAAGAGAGCGTCGTTCCTCGTCGTTGCGGCGGCGACGGTTTAGGGCTCCGACAAGAGTGAGAGTGAGAGTGAGAGAGAAAGAGAGAGTGAGGCGGAGGAACCAGAATGCAAATAGGGTTAGAGGGGCGCGGGGTAGTTAGTTGTAAAGGTTAATTCTGTCTTTTCATTCTCAACAGTTGGAATAGACATTTAAAAACTGTTTTAGTTGGATTGGGCTCTTACATTTTTGATTTGGTGCAAATGGTCATTAGCCCAAAATAATAATTTTTCATCTGTTAACTCCTACTTTTTGAAAATGCCCTTCAACCATCTTTGTATACATACCGTACTAACCGATATACGTACATCAGCCAATCCATATGTATGATACTTCTTCATCTGCAAAATGTTAGGCAATTTGCATGAAGCAGGACTCGAACCCGCAACCTTCTAGGCGAATAGACTTGCCTCCAAGTCACGACCGCTAGAGCAGAAGCCCTTTCAATAATATAATTGCAAAAGTTAATTAAGAACTTGTCAAACGAGGTTGCTCGGACCCAAGCGAACCCCACCACGACCCAACAGCAGCCTTACCCAGGTCAATAGACGATCAGATCCAGGTCAATAGACGATCAGATCCGGAATCTGCAAATTTCAATTTCTGGGCAGATTCCGGCTGCCGTGGGTCTCCGATGGAGCTCCGGCCGGCACAGACAGGGTCGCCCCGCCGTTGGTAGTGCGGCTGTGCTGGTCCCCGCGCCGTTGCGGCCTGCCGTTGCCGAAATCGGGACGTCCGCACTTACGAACGTCCGCTATATATATAGGCCGGATCAGGTCCGGACGTCCGCACCAAATTTTTGGTGCGGATTTCCATTTTTGGACCACTTCCCGATCGAAGTTCGTCAAACTTCCTTGTAGACATATCTAGAGCATGTTGTGTAGATCATCTCTGCAAAATTTCAGCCAATTTGGTGATCGTTAAGGCCCTCAAAATCGAAAAACAAAACAGACGGTCTGAAATCTGTCCGGTTCAGACATACAACAGAAAAAACGCAAGTTTGAGGGCCTTAACGATCACCAAATTGGCTGAAATTGTGCAGAGATGATCTACACAAGATGATCTAGATATGTCTAGAAAGAAGTTTGAGCAAATTCGATCGGGAAGTAGTCCAAAATGGACATCCGCACCAAAAATTTGGTCCGGACGTCCGGACCTGAAAACTGCTGGATATATATATATATATATATATAGGATTTTTATCCGGTCCAGACGTCCGGACTGAACTTCCGTGCGGATGTCCATTTTCCGGCCACTTCCCGGCCGAATTTGCTCAAGCTTCCTTCTAGACATATCTAGATCATCCCTGCAAAATTTCAGCCAATTTGGTGATGGTTAAGGCCCTCAAACTTGCGTTACAAACAGACGGTCAGAATCTGACATACAAAAGGAAAACGCAAGTTTGAGGGCCTTAACGATCACCAAATTGGCTGAAATTTTGCAGGGATGATCTAGATATGTCTAGAAGGAAGCTTGAGCAAATTCGGCCGAAAAGTGGCCGAAAAATGGAAAATCCGGACTTCCGGACCTGAAAAGGCCTATATATATATATATATATATACAGGAAGTTTCAGGTGCGGACTTCCGCACCTTTTTTTTTTTGTGCGGATGTCCATTTTCCGGCCACTTCCCGGCCGAATTTGCTCAAAGTTTCTTCTAGACATATCTAGATCATCGTGTGTAGATCATCCCTGCAAAATTTCAGCCAATTTGGTGATCGTTAAGGCCCTCAAAATTGATCTGGTTTATCGACGGTCTGAAATCTGTCCGGTTCTGACATACAACGGAAAAACCCAAGTTTGAGGGCCTTAACGATCACCAAATTGGCTGAAATTTTGCAGGGATGATCTACACAAGTTGCTCTAGATATGTCTAGAAGGAAGTTTGAGCAAATTCGGCCGAGAAGTGGCCGGAAAATCGTCCGGATTGCTTGGTCCGGACGTCCAGACCTGAAAACAACCCTATATATATATATATATATATATATATATATATATATATAGAGTTTTTCTCAGCTACACACGTGCGCACCGAAAAGTTTGGTGCGCACGTCGCGTTTTGCCCCCCTTCCCGGCCGAATTTGCTCAAACTTCCTTCTAGACATATCTAGACCATCGTGTGTAGATCATCCCTACAAAATTTCAGCCAATTTGGTGATCTTTAAGGCCCTCAAACTTGCGTTTTCCTTTTGTATGTCAGAACCGGGCAGATTCTGTCCGTCTGTTTTGTAACGCAAGTTTGAGGGCCTTAACGATCACCAAATTGGCTGAAATTTTGCAGGGATGATCTACACAACATGCTCTAGATATGTCTAGAAAGAAGTTTGAGCAAATTCGGCCGGGAAGTGGCCGGAAAACGCAAGTGCGCACCGAAAAATCGGTGCGCACGTGTGTAGCGTAGACGGACTGTATATATATATATAGTCTCTATCCAAAGTGAAACATAATATATATGTATATATATAGTCCAAGGAACAAATCTATATATATATTGTCATTGATGTAGAAACAGATTTCATTGGTTATCAATCAGCTATGGAGGAAAATAGAAATATGCATGGACAATTTCCGCGACGAAAGTTTTTGAAAAAAAAAAAAAAGCAACGAATCAAAAGTCAAATTTTGAGCCTTTAGAAACTTAACCGTTTTTCAAATTTTGGTTCTCGAAATCGATTCGACTTCAAACAAGGACTAAATCGAAGGTGTAGAATCAAATTTTATCCAAATCACCATTCTATTAATTTTCGAGAAATTACAAAAAATGGAAATCGAAAATTCGGGTTATTACAAGGTAATATTTCATCTTACAGTCTCTCTTTTGCAAGCAAACTTCATTCTTGAAACAGACACAAGAAGAGCATGGCTGCCAGCACTTGCTAGCAACAAGGTTCTTGAGACTTTGGTGTTTTTTAGCACAAGTTTACAAAAGGTCAACCATAAAGACCTTGAGAACCTTGTCCATAATTGTCCCAATCTTACCTCCCTCAAGACCAGTTTCGCTGATATCAACGAAGTAAGGACCATTTTTAGTTCGGCACAGAAGTTGGGAATTTCGGAGTTCTTCCCGTGCAAGAGAAGAACAACATTTATATGTTTCTCTGCAACTACCGGAACAGTTATGCATTTGGCAATTGGAAATGTAAACTGGGAGGCCATGAAGTTGTTGCTAAATGGAGCATCAGCATCAAGGCTCATGGAGTTAGATATCCGGATTGGATTTGTTTCCAAGAGCGGCTTCTGTGACCTTATTCGTTTATGCTATAATCTGAAATTGTTATTCGCAAACAATGTGATTGGAGATGGTGGCCTAGTTGAAGTTGGTAATTGCTGCCATCACCTCAGAAAAACTTCAGGTTTAGGTACCTCAAAATGGGTTAGCTGATGTGATCACAGGACGGGGTCTATTGGCCATAGCGAAAAGATATAAGCAGCTAGAGAGTAGAGAAATTAGTTGTGTACAGTCATTCGCTTACAAGTGAAATTCATCTGCTTTTGGAACGCAGAGTTGAGAGCTTCGTGATTTCAGAATCTCTATTGTTCCCCCGAACAAGATGATGCACTTCACTTAGCAGACGAGATTGTAGTACTTGACAATGGAGTAGCAGATCTGTTGAGAGGGTGTGAAAAGCTGGAAGGTTTTGAATTGTGTCTCAATCAAGTTAAGAGCTTTTTATTGAGCGATGTTGGCCTCAGGTATATAGGATTATATGGGTCAAAACTAAGATACATGTTGCTCAACAGTGTAGGAGAACTAAGGGACGACCAACTACAAAACTTGTTTGCGTGCCGCGTGGCTAGTTCTAATAAAATTATGGGATAATGTCCATTCCAACATTTTGTTTTAAAGAGTGACCATTTGAACTTTAAATAAGGGAATATGTGCCCATTGCATCTAAACTTATATAAACTCTTAACAACCTTATATTATTTTAGTACAATTTTATCCTCATATTTTAAACATGCTTTAGAAAGAGAAATAGGAAAATGAAATACTTGAACCCAACCTTACCGACTCCGGTCGCCGGACTCCGGTCACTGTCGCCGGATTCCAGTCGCCGGAATCCGGTCACAGCCCGCTAGAATCCGGTCAATCCGGTCAATCCGGTCACCGGAATCCGGTCGCCGGAATTCGGTGGCCGGTCACCGAAATCTGGACTCGGTCACCGGAATCCGAAATCCGGTCACCGGAATTACTTGACACTTAATAAACATGTGTTTTTATTGACCCTATGAAATATTACTGACCCCCAGTAAACCTAATACCATGAATTACTGACCTCCAATAAATATGTTACAAGCACTAAAAATGTTTACTGACCCCCAGTAAACCTCATATCATGAATTACTGACCCCCAATAAACATGTTACAAGCACTAAAAAATGTTTACTGACCCCCAGTAAATTACTAATAAATGTTTACTGACTCCCAATAAACATGTTACAAGCACTAAAAAATGTTTACTGACCCCTAATAAACCTCATATCATGAATTACTGACCCCCAATAAACATGTCACAAGCACTAAAAAATGTTTACTGACCCTCAGTAAATTACTAATAAATGTTTACTGACCCCAATAAAAAAACCAGGGAGTAAATCAAGACGAAGTACTTGTTTTCCAGATAACTAAAGCTGACAGCAAATTACACGAGACAAATGCAAACAAATAGATTAGGTACTGGTATTCGAATCTGTACCTTGGCTTATCAGATCAACCAATTTCAAAGCAAATACTATGAACACTCGTGAGAAATTGAAAGCATGCGAGAAAGTAAACGTCTCTGGAAAAGTCAACCTCTCCACTAAACCCACATTTCCCTTCCT